>CM060957.1:94683495-94715759 GCA_030765055.1 Mantis religiosa
GCCACAGCACAATACGACGGATATGTACGTATTATGAATGATAAAATTATGGTAATCTCCTTGACCTATAAATTACACGGACGAGCGGTGTGTCACAGCCCAGGACAGCTGATGGATTATGTGACATAATATAGCTATTATCGGAGCAATTGCGTAATGTGATTCTAAAAATGCGACGTACACATTAATGACAAAACCAAGTCAATTCTTTTATGTATTACTGTTTATAAAATATATGTTTAACATCAATATACCCCATACCTTTTATCAAATTTAATAAATACATTATTGCTTATAAACTTGTAGAAAAATTATTCAATAATTCTCCTTAAAATTAATATTGTTTTAATTGTAGTTGCCTCACTAGCTGGAGTCATCCCATGCTTTCCATATAAATTTAACAATTGGTGTATTAAATAACTGGTGCTCAGTGTCAATACTTATTGGAACTATCATTTGTAGGGTCCCTTTGTTTCATGTTAAATTATTTGTATGGTTTATAATTTTAACGATATTTATATCCTTTTGTTCTTTAGAACGCTTTGCTTATGGTAGCCTTCAGGTGAAACTAAACACACACAAACACGCGCGCGCGCGCGCACAGTATGGCAGCTACAAAGTATAAAAGAGGGTATACATCCTTGAATGTCCAACCAACTATTATGGAATACGTCTAGTACTGCGTACAGAGAACTTCATTGTTTGCTTCTGTGTTGCAAACAGCAAACGAGAATGAGAGCAAAGATCGCTCCGCACAAGGGGTCATCTAATCCATAAGCGTGGTCCAACCAATCAACTGCAGACCACATGCCCACATAAGCAGGAATCTAGCTTTTATTACGTACAGTCCGCTACCCATCTTAGCTCCTTAAATGCAGCGATGCTAAGTAAGGAACGACCCTACACATGGACCGAAAAATTGCACTAAGACAGGGTCAGGAAGGAAGGCACTATAAGTGTGAATTTACCTTCACTCTAGTCCCCACTAATTTCACCAAACAGGTAAACACATCCGGCTAAACCAGTTGATTCTGTTTATAGTCACGTGGCAGTCTGTCAGTGTAATGGTGGTTACACGTGGTAAAGCAGTTATGTTATATCTTATTAACATTGAATACATTACGAGCTCCACCCTAAGGAGCCATTTCAATGCAGCCTATAAACCTTAAGCAACACAACTTTGCGCAGTTCAGGAAAATATGGTTTGGAGTTTTACACCCATTTCCCAAGCTGCAGCCTTCTGCAAGTAAATAACTGGCCATGTTTGGTACTATGTATCAACGTGAACAACTTTACAGCATATTGAAACTGAACAAGAGCCTGCTACACAGTAGCGTCTTCATATGTTCTACCTTTAAGTTTATCTAGTTTGCAGCCGGACATTGAAAAACTTAATTTAAAATGAAACCAGCAAAGATAACAATCGTATAAATTAAGGGAGAATCATTACGACTGTCAATTTTTAACAATGTACAATGCTGATAATTTCAATGTACTTTGTAAATAGGTTGTTAGGATTATTTTTATGCGGTGAAACGAGCTCAGTTTTATGCTGACATGCTGTCCGCTTGGTTTATCACCTGGCGCCTAAAAGTGAACGCTACCAAGTACCAGGCTGTTACTTTTACCAGGCGAACGTTTTAAGATGTCCCCAATCTCCGGCTAGCAGAAGAAGAGGTACCATGATGCACAACAGCAACTTATCTAGGGGTCACTCTAGATATGAAGCTAACATGGAAGGCCCACATAACAATTCTGGCAAATAAAGCCAACAGGAAGATGGGAATGCTATACCCGCGCTATAACAGAAAATCATCACTGGCGCTCCTTCTCTAAAAACAGGTTCTGCGACCTGTAATCACATATGCCTGCCAAGTTTGGGGAGTTGCCGCAAAAACGCACCTTTTTAAACCACAAATTCTCCAAAACCGCTATCTTCGCACTGAAACCTCAGCTCATTGGTATATTCCCAATGATAACATTCACTCAGACCTCAAATTTCCAAAACTCAGCCATCATATCCTACACTTCTATGCTAAACTTCCTTCTAGTTTCAATTCGCGGCCTCGGGGAGTGATACCTCGACCTCGGAGAAATATACCAGAGAACCAGACTTGTGCTAGGCCCACCATGAACATCATACATACACCACACCTCAACCCATACAAACACGTTCTCTTAGAGCTACCAAAACATTTCTCTAACTAAATCCCAACATCTAACCATCATCCCTTAAATAAAAAACTCATCCTTATGCCAGTAAGGGGGGTAGTCCCGGTATGGCAATAGTAGAAGGCCCTCCTTTGCGGAGGAGGATTCCCCTTCAACGACACCTCTGTGCTGTGTATAGAAAATATTAATATGTCTTTAGCAGCTTAAGAGAAACATATTTATCACTGCATAACAACCATTCTTTAACAAAACAAATGTATCAAAACATGTTAATTCTATAGCACTGCTTTTTTCAACTTAAAGTTTGACTTAGGTCATTAACGTGAGCGATTTCTCTCACAATGCCAATATCAGCCTTTTAAAACTGTCACTACATCCTTGTAATATCTACCCCCTTCATGCCAAACCTTGAGTTCAGAAGTATGCATCTGATTAGGTCCAAAACCCGAATGACTGCCACTGTGGCACACGTCACCTGTTTGTTTACGTACCAGTTAGAAGGAAAAAGGAAGGGGTCGTTTTAGGGATGAGTAATTTCACATCTTGGTCGCTCTTCACGCCGGCCCTGCACTAACGCAATAGTACAGCCCCTTAAAATTCCTAATAATTTTGCACGTTGTGATAGATCGATGTAGATATGGATCAGTGCGGAAAGAATGTTGCATTTGCTGTACCGAAATACAAATGCTAAGTAGGGAATCTGATGGGCAGTAGAGAACACGAAGAGTCTAACTTAGGCAGACGTTATACTTGTATCTAGCCATATACCATATGCACTTAAATCGGCGTTTCTCACGTAATATCCTTGGCGATGGACTACACGCAACGTATATATAGAATCAACATACGCCCTCTAAAATAGCATCCTCATCCTCGACTTGCCTCAGAGTCTTAAGACTCCTACAGTCTCATCCATCACTTTTATTTCCTCGTTCGTCAGAGGATTTGCTTTTTCTTTTGAAGTTAACGTGTATTTTATAGCCCAATGAATTTTCAATAACACTCGATCTCAAGCTGATTCGATGTTTCCACAACCTTCCCTTTTTACTTGAGTTCTCTTCTAGTTTTTTGAGGGAATGCAGTGCATTTATCATTGCACCATCTTGCAACAAAGAAAACATTTCAAATGTGTAAACATTTTATCTATAGCAAATAAAAGAGGCAGTGTATTCTATTTTAAAATTCTATACCGAGGCTTCACCTAAAATTCACGCTTTGTTTCGAAACGCGTTTCTGTTTGTATGCATAAACACTGTATCTCAAAAATGGAAATTCTATTACATAACAACTTAAAAATTAAGTACAATCAAAGTATAAGGTATGAATATTTTCAATCTACTCTTTACTTAAACAACCTTTGTTCCTTATTGTTTGAAAAACCTTATTTATATTTTACTTACATATATTTAATACACTAACATAGCAAATAATTTGATATCTTCTATTTCCTATAAATATCCTGTGAAGTTGTTCTTATTTCATCAAAATTTCTATACCCTTGAGTCACAAAGGTACATTAAAATATTAACAAAATTTACTGTAGGAAAAGAATGTTGACACCTATTTGTGTCAAACGTTTTCTTAGTGTTAGCAGTTTTCGAAATGTTCAAAGTTTAAATCTCCATGCTAAGCATCATTAACGACCATGCTTGAAATTTTTTGAATTTTTGTTTCTCTCCCTGTCTTTTCGTGCCATCGCAAAAGCTTGTTACCGGGAATAAACATTTGAGTGCTGCTTAATTCTAAATGCTCCAATAAGCAGCTGAAGTTCTCCATTTACTCATTTATTTTTATTCTTTACTTAATTGCGTATTCACTAAGCGTTCTAATTGAAACATTTTGTCTTTTCATTTAAACTGAAGTGTTTTCATTGAGCATTAAACGTTTTATTGAAAACACGCAACAGACCTGTCGTGTGAATTACATTAAGAAGGTTAATATCGAAGATGTAAATGTTGCTTCGCAATTACATCGCAAACAGAGCATTTCGTATGAATTACCTACCAATTGCAAAACATATATCCAGTTTAAAATACTACTAGTGTTTCTTGCTTATCTTTTTTCTCTTTATTTCATTCTTTGTTATGTATCAAAAGTAATTGGAAAAAGTACTGCAATTGATCCAAAAATTAGATACAGAAATTTCGCCGAAGAGGGACTCCATAAACCAAAATAATGCATTTTAGTTGTATTCTGTGAAACTTTGTGAGTGAGCCTAGCATAATTCAATTCGTAACGTTGTTAAATACGAAACTGGTATTCCAGTTCATCACTTTCTAACGATTGCCAGCCCTCGTAGTCCTGGTTGCTAAAATGCATGTCTTTGACGTTCCGCCCTGCAGAAGCTCAAAGTTTAGAATCGCGCCTTAAGCATAGTTGTGTGTGTGTGTGTGTGTGTGTGTGTGTGTGTGTGTGCGTGCGTGCGTGCGTGCGTGTGTGTGTGTGTGCGTGTGCGTGTGTGTGTGTGTGCGTGTATGTGTGTGTGTGTGTTTTGTGTATATATTTGTAAAACAAAAAACAATGAAAACGGAAACAGTAATGCGGAGAAACCTAAAAGCCTCAAAGAAAAAGAAGGTTAAACTGTGGAAACTGTGAAAGAATAATTAATTTCCATTAATTAACCTAATAAGGTTAAACTGCCACAAAAAGCAAATGATTTCCATATTGTTCATTTTATAAAAAATTGGTCACGATTTTTATTAAAATACAATTTGTTTAAGGTATTTGAAGAAAGAATAAAATATTTATGCTTAATTTTACTTTTCTAGGAAGCACCTTTGAAGTTGTCTTCATTCTCATTAAGTTTTTGTATAACTGGTAGAAGTCAGGTTATACCAAAGTTTGGATTTATAAATCCATTTATCCCAATTACAACTATTAGTGAGCTCAGTCGGTAGAGCACCTGCCTGCCGTGCTAGGAGTCCCGGGTTCGATTCCCGGCAGTGCGGGTGGGGGCTTTCTCCGACCAAGATAATTCCTCAACTTCCCCAGAGTCTGGAAGTATTGTCGTGAGCCTTTATCTACGATAGCGCGGCTTGTGTACACAAAGAGCCGGCAAATAAAGATAGCGGAGATAAAAGACTTACCGACACAGATAAGTGAGGTAAATGGAAATTTCTAGTGACTTCTTGATTGATAGAGACTATTCGGTTTCTGGTTTGCTTTAGAACAGTTTAGAAATTATCAATGGAGGTATATATAAGAGATTGTGGCTCACCAGAACAGTCGCAAACAGAGTGAGTAGTAAACAGAGAGACGTAATAGCAGTGTTGTAAACAGATGTAATCAGAACGCTGTTTGTGTGGTCATTGACCTTGGTAGACTGTGTTGTGTATGTGACGTAGAGTTGTTACGTGAGAATTGAACAGTGTATTTCTACGGAAATAAAGTACATTTGGAATATCTGCAACTCGGACTTTTAATTCTAAGAACCCACAAAGTCACAGTATGAATGAGACTGCGAATGTGTGCAACCCAACGAATACGAGTGAACTTGTTCTATATGTTCCAAAGGAGAACGGCCTCCGATATGACCATTGGGGTTAAAGGCGGGGTATAAATGTAACAACAAAAAACTGTAGTGATATAAACCATTTACAAGGTATTCTTTTTTGTTTCTGGATTTTAGAAACTTGTTTTTTTAACTAGTTACTCGCTATTCAAACTTGCTTGTAGAATTTTACAGTTACTATTTATTGACCTAATTTTTAAAAATCTGTCACTTAGCACACAGTTAGTAATTGACCTCGATTGAAAAGAAGTAAACAGAAGAAAGAGATTTTGTAAGAATACTTTGTAGAAAAAACGAGTCCAGAAAGAAATGTAATGTCATATACCTTTTACTTTAGACACGTGAAATTTCAGTTAATTTTTTTCAAAATATACATTAACTATAAAGAAATTAAGCATTCTACAACACATTTTCACACTAGCGAGTGATTAAAACTGGGTGGCCATTCTATTTACGAAGCTATTTAGAAGAGAGAGATTCAAAGAAAACAGTAAACAATATAGGCCTTTCCTTCCTTCCTTCCTTCCTTCCTTCCTTCCTTCCTTCCTTCCTTCCTTCCTTCCTTCCTTCCTTCCTTCCTTCCTTCCTTCCTTCCTTCTTCTTCCTCTCCATGCGGTTTCTGGGCATGTAGTAGTGTTGGAGAAAACAGCTGAGTGATAGAGACACAATGGGTCGTTTTGTGTAGAAAGGGAGCGGATTGTCATGGACTTGAAGACAAAACAGCATAAGTACACAAGGAAAAGAGAAGAAGACACCGATGCAAGATATCAAACGCGGTTTGTAGGCTTCTCTTTAAAGAAAGTGTCTCACGCCAAATATGGTAACAAATCTCATTTATTATTTACTTTATGGACAACACCATATGGAGGTAGGCCTACACAACAGCAGTTACCTTATTCATCATTACTATGCATAGAATTTCTAGGCTTTGAACTGTCACTTAACTTTCTGCAGTGACATCGCTGTTACAAACCACGCTCTTATTTTCGCACACAATGTTAGCATTTACAGTCAGCACACTACAAAGTATTTAGCCATTCTAAAATATATTGTTTGAGCTTGGATGCACAGCTGCTTAATAATTCTCATGTTTAATTATTACTCTTATTACCAGGCAATTACACTTTCTCGATTTTGATGAAAATAGGTTACTTATATGGAAGCAAACACGCTATTTCGAAAATAACAGTTTTAGCTTGAAACGTGTCGTTTTTATGAAATTCGATACTTTTTATATATTGGACACTATATATTATAGAAGTATTTTCAAAATTTATTCAGTGATTTGTGAGAAAGCCTTACGTGATAGAAAAAATGGAAAGGCCTTTCAATTTGGCATATCCAAGTTAGCTAATGTAGCCCCTCAGATCACAAATTTTACAAATGTGAATTTATTTCATACGTAATTCACGTGTTTTATACCAAAAACAGTATTTTCAAAATTTATTTTGTGATTTGTGAGAAAGCTTTATATGATAGAAAAAACTGGAGAGCACCATTTAATTTAGCACAACAAAGTTAGTTAATATGACCTCTCAGATCACAAATTTTGCATTCTGTATTTATTTAATACGTAATGCACGAGTTTTAAACCAAAAATATCACCAATCACAAACATTTACTTTGTGACTTGTCAGGAAACCTTACGCTATAAAAAATGAAAGCACAATTCAATATAACAAATCCAAGTTAACATCATCTCTTAGATCACAATTATGCTTTCTGTATTTATCTAATAATGCAAATATTTTACACCAAAAAGAGTATTTTCAAAATTTATTTTGTGATTTGTGAGAAAATCTTATTGGCAGAGAAAAATGGAAAGTACCATGCAATTCAGAACATCAAAGTGACATAGTTAATGTGACCTCTGAGATCGCAAATTTTGCTTTCTTTGAATAGTTATGGTTTACTCGCAGCAATTAATCTTGACAGACTGACCGGTTTTCCTTATGTTGTCCTTCTATTCTTCCAACGTATACGGTTTAATGCACACACTTTATTTTGTAACGTTCCCCAAAAATAAAAATTGCATGGAGATAAATTAGGAAACCGAGTGGTCACAGTTCTCGACTAACAATTCTGTCACCATACACTTCACGCATAGATTTCGCAGCAGTATGCGCTGTAGCTGAAATCAGACACACATCTTCATTTCTTGCTAGTTGCGGCAAAAATTATTTAAAATCGAATTCATATAAACGTATGAATCAACTGCTGTGTCGAAAAATATAGGACCGATAATTCCACGCGCACTTACTGCACACCAAACACCAACTTTTTTACAGCGTGGAGAAGAATTTCAAGAATATGGAAATTTTCAGTAGCTCACTGTTCTGTGCAGAAACATGACCTTGAAGATAAAACTACGCTTCATCAGCGAAGGGCGTTAAAAGTGGGTCTATGTCACCATTATACATGGACTGCAAAAACTAAATGCAATAATTAACCCTACTTACAGCATCTTATGACTGTAATGCATGAACTACAGTTACCTTGTATGACTTCAGTTTAAGTAGTTTCGTTGCCACGAAAGCTGACGTCTTGGAAATGTTAACTTCTTGTGCTGTTTTTGTGATTTTTTGGGGTTAATCAAGCTTCTCTTCTAACAGCACATTGAGATTTTTAACACTTGCTGTACGCTTGACTTTACTGAGAGGATATGAATGATTGATCTGCTAGGAATTAAAACACCTGCGAAACGATATTGAAATTATCTACGACACTTTCTTGAAAAGAGTATTTCACATAGGTATCACACAGAAAAATACGTTTTTCTACAGAATACTTAGCCGTGAGGCAAATTATCACCAAGAGACAACACAATTTCACTCTAAACACGCGCACAGACAAAGTTCCATTATCACAAATGCAAGTCTACTGCCGCGTCAGCAGCAGAGCCCTATTCTCTGACTGTCGGAGCGCCACTGGTCACACCAAGTCCAATGCCGCCGAGAAACGGTCCTGTCGGACGACGAACGCATGGTATTCTATTAATATATCACTCAGCATGTTTAATAATAATCATTTGAAACTCTCAAATTTTACAACGTTCTCTATTTCAATTGAATAACTGACGTTTCTAAAGGGTAACCCTGAAATCGACTTTCAGCTTGCTTTTTAAACAAGAATGACCAAAAACTTTATTGTGCAAATTAGTGTTAAACATCCCTTAGTTCCCACTTAAATGTAGTCTAAATTCTTTCATTTGAGGGTTGGGTTCTATGGACTTAAAATTAGAAAACTGAAACATCTCACTCATTAACTTCTATGAAAAATAAAATACACAAAACTCTAAATACGAGGGCTGTTCAATAAAGAATGATCAGAATATTTTTTGACAACGTACCTTTACTCATTCTCATAATTTGGATGGTCTTTCTCAAAATAGTCTCCCCTGAATGCAATGCAGTTGTCCCAGCGTTTCTGCCAGTCTTCAAAGACATGCTGGGAACCATTTTTGAGAGATCCTTCAAAATCACCTCGCAACCTTCACCACTGCTTCTGATGATGGATAATGCCTCCCACGAAGGCGTTTCTTCAAGTTAGAGAATAGAAAATGTTGGCAATATGCCAATATGCCAATGCGGCCGCGCATCCAGCCTGCTTCACGGAAATGTGGTCTTCTGCGCCTGATATGGACTTGAAATGTTTTCAGGACATCCCTGTAGTATTGTCCAGTTACTGATGTGTGTGCAGGTACAACATTCTGATAAACCAATCCATGAATATCAAAGAATGAGATGGCCATAACTTTCCCAGCAGAAGCAACCACTTTTGCTGTTTTGGAGGTTGGTGATAAAGGAGATTTCCACACTAAGCTTTGCTGTTTGCTCTCAGGATCAAAATGATGTAGCCAAGTTTCATCAGCAGTGGTTACGTTTGAAATAGACTCCGGATCTTCCTCTAACATCAACTTTAACTGCATTTTACCTCCATTGCAATGGTAGACGATACTGAATATGTCTGAACTTGCCTGGTTCTCTCAGGCGCGAACCAAGAGTACCAACAATGAAACTACTACGGCGTGTTTGTTTTATATGAAGTTAACGAATATAATAAGATTGAATTTTAGTGCCAAAAATTATGACCGTAAAAAATTATGATCATCCTTTATTGAACAGTTCTCGTATATTAATTCTCACCAATTCTGTTACACAAAATCTTAAATTAAATAAATATCTGTAAGGTTATGCCAATTTTAGTTAATATTCATATACTAAGCTAATTACCACGTTAATCACCACAGATCCGAACTTCTGCTTTCATTTTTATTAACACACCACCTATTAGCTATATTTTACCAATTTTCAAAATATCATATGAATTATGTAACACAGAGAAGAAACGGAGGGCAGAAAGAGTAAACAAAGGCAAACAGTAAGAAAAGCATGTTGCAGGAAAGTGGAACATAGAGTATGAGAGTGTATAAGAAGATAAAAAGTTGAAGGAAGTGAGAAAGTGTGGAAGGGAGAAAATAGCGTGTACTTATGAATAAGTCTGTACTATAGTACCTGATAAAAATAAAACATCCACATAAACTTCCACTAAAAAGCAAAAACTACCTCTTATCCTTACTTTTAAACACTTGTAAACAAAATTTATACTACATGGTCAATGGAGACACATTTTGTGAAAATAGCCTATAAGAATGGGTAGAACATATAGCATATCTTAAAATTTAAAAAAAAAACCGCTACTGACATTTATTTCAACTGCATATATACAAATTCGTTAATTTGTCCAATAAGAACTAAACTTTAGGTAGAACTGAAAATTGAAAATTATGAAACATTACAAAGTAATATCCTTGTACTCTTGGGTAAGGCATCTATGCATTTTAATCAAATTCCATGAGTCGTTTTGATGAAATAAGAATATAAATAAGGGATTTTCAAATAAATTCATGAAGATTCCAGTCTAGTATCTCCGAAAGACTCCGTATTTTTAAAGTTTTGGTATTTGTCTGATGTGCTTCGAGTTCTCCGCGTCTTTTTCTAAAATAATGTTTGAGGAAGGGTGTGGTCCCGAGGACTTCAAAATCCACTCCCAGTGGAATCTCGATATCGAATTTTTGTACCGAATACCGTTCCTCCTGTCTACCATTAGGAAGTGGTGGAAAAACTAAAGTAGAGGAGCAGCTGAGTAGTGACGCAGATACAGCGACCTCTGCTGTCTTACCACGTTAATCTGAGAATACCTAAATATATTATCCTCTTTTGGGTCTAATATGCCTTCCTATCTGTATACAATGTTCTGTTCAAGGAGAATAATTGTTAGTGTGCTTTGTGAGCAAGTTGTGATATCCAGAACCTCAGAAACAGATTTCTTAATATTATGGAAGTATTTCATCCACTTTTTAAGAATTTTTCATCCATGATTGGAAGGTTTGACACGTCGAGTAGATTGTTAATTTCCGCAAGTGTATAAATAAGTCTTTCACCATACAATGTTTCATCCAACACTTACCCTAATCATTAAAAAGTCTTTCTACGTTTTAGTTAAAATATAATAAAATAGGAAAATTGTTTGTAATTTATGTTCTGGAATAAAGGTCTATTTAGACCAAGGCCGGCTAGAAGTGTGTCACAAACATCATTGGCTAATACCCAATATGAGAACATCGATGTTGACCAATTGTTTCAGGAAGTTGCTTTTTTGTATGATTTTAATAACAACTTACGGCAATTAATTGAATGATTCATACCAATTAAGAAAAGTAATGTTTAATAGAGTTTTATTGAAATAAGAGGAGGTATCTATATCACACAAAGTTTTGAAGGAAGCCAGGAGTGTTTTATAAAATTTGTTACAAAATCAAATATAAATATCATTTAATGTTCATTTCAGAAAGCTAGCCCGCCTCGGTAGCGTGGTGGTAGAGTGTCTGTCTTACGTTCAAGAGGTCCCGAGTTCGAATCTCGGTCAGTGTGAGTTACCTGGATAAGGTTTTTCCGGGGTTTTCCCTTATCCTGAAAGACGAATGCCAGGTAACTCTAAGCTCTATGGACCCTGGGCTCATTGAGCATCATTTCGCCCATTCCATTCATAGTCCGATATGACTTAACGTTGGAGGACGTTAAATTTAAAAAAAAAAAATCAGAAAGCTACATTAACGAAAGTATTGCCAGTAGAATTTGAACATATAGGAAAATATTTGTTAATTACTAAATGAATAAAAGCTGTAGCTGTAGTTACAGATTTACATTTCATTACTAAATGTTATAACTACAATAAACATAACTGAAATATAAGCATTGTGATTGTATTTTATGCATAAAGTGATTAAATGAAATTTTAACCATACTTAGTATTAAAATGTTACTTTATTAGCTTAATTTATGTTATTAAAGTACAACTCTACAAGTAACTGTTGAATAACAGTTATGGGATTTGCGAGGTAAGTTGATGTTTATTAGCCAGTGAAAAAGTTTAACGCATGAGGGCTAATCAAAGCTCATTAATTAAACCTCGCTAGTCTCATACGTAATTTTATCCGCTACCTAAAAAGGTCAATTTGAATTTTCAATTATAGAGGTATTAAAAATTTTTTCACAAAATATTTAGGGTGATGCTTTTACTAGGTTTAATATTATATTGAAGGCTTTAAACAGCAAAGAATCGTAACTATGTTGATGCAAAAAACAAATGGTAAACTATGTGTCAAAATGAGTGATTCAGACGACGAAAATTTCGTACCTGTAGGAACTCGAGAAGAAGTTCAAATTGCTAATCGGAGTTTGATTCCACAAAATCATCTGCAACATATGACAAAGAATTGTATATTTTAAGAAATTGTACAGTTCAAAAAGTATTACGAATATTTGAAAAGAAGCGATTTTAGCATATTCTTCAGAGAAAACACAGATACTAAAATCATATGTACATTGTAGACGTCGTATGTTTGTTTCTTTTTTTTTTTCAGATAACTAAAGAAAAATTAAACGTCTACTAAACCACCTACGAGATAAATGAGAATAAAAGCTATTATAATATAAGTCTTTGACACCATATTACAGTATAATAAGAATAATGCTTTTGTCTCGCAAATTTTAACTTCATTCTTCTGTTTGACCTGCTATATTAACTCTGGTAGAGATAAGTCGACTGTTTGCAGATGTTATTTATGCCTAACAGTATAAGGCCTACTTTTCAGTAACAAAAGTATCGCATAATGATGCGTTTGTTTCTAAAGGTGGCGGGTAAAATAATTTTTCTCTGTTTAGATGGTAATTAGAGTCAGTCGACTACAGTGATAGAGCAGGTCTTGCTCCTTTGAAAATCTGTTAAGAATTGCCCAACTGAGTACACTTACAGAATATATCAGTTGTTCTTTAAGTCATTATCTTTTCTACTTAATACTTAAGAAGAAGAAAAGCCTTTAATCACACATATAGTTGATACCTTAAGGAAAATATTTGCAAGTATGTGACAACTGAAACAAATGCAGCGACATGCTAAATAAACTTAAATATACTGCTTATGACTATGTAGCTAGCACTCGTTTTAAAGTTTAAACTCGAATGACTAATTAATTTAATTCCCTCCCCTTCTTTATGAAATTATGTACATTGATCTAGAACTTCTTTGTAGTGTATCCTATATTATCGTAAGCTCCTAAATTTCTCTATTATGGTTCAAAACATCCCTTATATATTTAAACAAATAGATGTGAAACTGATGGTCCGACAGACTACCATAACCGCCCCTCGTCCGGTTTTCCAAATTCTGGAAATGTTACAGTGTCTGAAAATTAACATTTGGTTGTGGAAAAATTATAGCCCAAAACGTTCAATAAACTCTTTATAATTAAAACTTTGAATCTAGTTAATTAAGAAGATAAAATCCCCATGGCCTTTTCATAAGGCATATACTTTAACTTATACAACGAGATAGAAATGAATGAACATTAAGAGCACCCTTCTTCTTCTTCTTCTTCTTCTTCTTCTTCTTCTTCTTCTTCTTCTTCTTCTTCTTCTTCTTCTTCTTCTTCTTCTTCTTCTTCTTCAACTTACCTAGTTTACTACTATCGTGTTGTTAGGGGGTACTTCTTCCTCTGTCCCTTATGCCTTTAGCTGTCGGGTTGGGGAACAGAAACTCTGGATCAGATAGAGAACCCAGGATGGGCGATCAGCCCGATGTCTGGTATGAGAGTGAGAGAAGCAGATGAAAGAATGAGGGCAAAATGAATGAAAGGAAACATGATAATGGAGTAACTGATGAAATGATGGCGGGGGAAAACGGAGATCCCGGCCGCCCCTGCTCCGTGTTGTGCAGCACAAATCTCGCATGCGGTCGCCTGGTATCGAACCCGGGATGTCTTGGTGAGTCAAGCGATCTAACCCCTCGATCACGGTTCGGCCTTCACCAAGTTATCTATCCTCTTTGGAAAATACGCATAGCCTACGGCAGTAATACTCTAAGAAGTTAATTATATAAAATACATTAAGAAATTTATAATGTTTCCTGCACACAATGTTTTTCTTTTTATACAATTATTAGCTGATCCGGCGTACTTTGTACCGTCAATAAATTTTGTCTGAACTTATCTTTATAAATAAAACAAATTCGGATTAGCTATTTATTTATTCTGCAATTGGGGGTGAAGTTCAAATACAACACAGTTACAATTAAATTAATGTATGGCTTTCTGACTAACAATATTTTTTGTTTTTGAGGTGCGGAAATATATAAAAATAATTGTTTTCCGCTAACAAGCGACGTACAATTCTCCATGAGAGAAACAGGGAAACTCCAAGTTGATTCCGCAAACTCCCAACAACTGCCCTTGCAGTTATCGCAAAGGCCAAATGCACGGGAAATTATAGACGCTTAAAATCAAAAGGTAAATCCGTTGGAATCATCAGAATACGCGGGATCAAGATATCCTCTCATTTGTACTTTCCCTTGATGACTGTTGCCTCGATGACATTATTCATTAGCTTTGTCACAGTCTCCTTCCATTGCACGGTTGTTGTTGGTTAATATTACGCAGCATGCTTACAACTGATTCTACTCCTAATTTTAAATTGTGAGGTGGGAGTCCAGGTAATTCTAATGAATTGAAAATCTCTGTGGTATAGTTAACTATGCCATCCTGGTTTATAACTCTGTCAACTGACGTACAAAACAACCTCCCCGGAAGAAACGGACACTCTAGAACGCAATTCCGGCGTACCAATACGTCTATTATCGTCAGCGTCTCGCTGCTCATCAATACAGTCAGTACGTGACGTAGAATTTCACACATTTGACTGACATCTACGAACTAAGTCAAGTCATCTTCTCCTTGGCATAGTAAAAAAGTTTCCGCGAACTTCACAAAGTCACAAAGGAATTCAATTAAGTTAGCTTGTGTCAATTCAATTCACAATCACGAATTCACAAACACACATTATACAGAAAGTATCCAAGTATTCACCAATATTTGACAAAAATTGTCTGTAGTCAAATATTTATAGTGTTATAGTGCGTTCAGAAATTAGTTTTGTTTCTAATCTTCGAAAGTTATATAATCATGCTACATAAAAATTTCAGTCTTTCAACAAACGATTAACTTTATTTAGTAAAATATAGTAAGTGAAATGGCTTTCAGAACTTTGGCAAGGGATGGAATATCTTTCTGCTTTGTAATGCTTTTGTCTGTCGAAAATAAAAGAAGGTGTATGTGTTCCATAAAGGTTCGCGTGTGTACTTTTATATTTAGTTAATAATCCGGTCCATTATCACTTCAGGTTCTTTTCCATCTTTTAAACCTTCCTTGGACTTATGCAAATATTTCAAAACCAAAAATTATGCAAATCAGTTTAGCATTCTGGAGTTTTTGTAATACTAACAAACGTCATATAATATGCCATGCTAACAACATTGAATACAATAGATTGCTGCGACTACTGTCCAAGATTTTTGGGACGTCAGTGCCGGGGAGTCGAATGGTACACAAGATCAAACGCCCGCTACCCCAGCGAGAGCTCACGCTATGTGTGTACGCTGTGAGTCTGATAGTATTAGGAGATTGGCAGAATTAAACAGTGAATCTGGGTTGTTCCAAAGTGACGAAATCTGAGGAGCGAGTGAGTATTTACTGCATGCGTTGCAAGTGTTGTTCTTTGAGCGAGCTGGTAATTGCGATGAAGTGCGATGAATGCACGGGATAGACGTCTTGCGTTTGATTCCTCAAAAAGTTATTTGTTCGATAGAAAGGGCTACGTAGGCGTATTTTGTAACGGCGTTGTGTAACATAAGTAAAGTGGCAGTGGAACTAGCTCAAATTAGTGAAGTGCTGGAGTGAACTAACAGAACTCTCAGTGAAGTAAATAAAGCAAACTTACTTACATGAGTGTTACAAAACGGTTGGTATTTCTGTGTGTTAGTAGCTATATACTGATTATCTATACAGAGTTGGAACAAATGTTTTACCCGCTTTCGTTGGCTTGTATTATTGAAAGTATGAGGTTCACATTATTGAAACACATACCATTAAAAAGAGATACTCAGCAAGTTTTGAACCTCCAAATGTTACAAGTGCTCGATGTGAGTGAGCTCCTCGCGTTATTCAACAAATATCCGCTCAGTAGTCCCACTCCATTCATACCCTTGGGAGCATATTCATAAAGAGGCTGGTACATAAATTTGATCTTTTAGAAACCCCAAAGAAAAAATTAGTGGGTAGTAGGATAAAGAGAGCAAGGAGACCAATGGAGAAGACACTAATCGTCGTTAGAGCCTCGTCCAATCTAGGTAACGTTGTGAAGGCTTGATGTAGTTATAAACGATATGGTTTCATTCTTAGACGCTTAAGCAGCTAACCTGCTAACCCTGTATATAATATTATTTGGAATGGATTAACCTGCGGCATTCGTCTTATCTTACATGAATGTTCCGTATAAAAACAACAAACATCTTCCACTCCATATCATTCTAAACGTAACATGCCAACCACGAGTTCAAGCGCAAATATCTTTCTTCGGAAGGAAAGTAAGGCCGGTGGTCTGATGTCGTGGACATACCTTGAGCCTTATAAAGAAGCTTCTGAGTTAGATTAAGCAATCCTTCACGCCCATAAAGGGCGTCCATAAATAAAACTTCAAATTAGTATTAAAGTAGAAGGGTCTTGCTTTTTATATTTAGTAACCTTATTAAATAAAATTATATGTTTTATAGCCTCTTGTCCAATAGAATGAGTCAAGTTTTTCAATAGTGAAATAATGAGACACTGTGTGATTTCTGAGATAACCTAAATACAGATGCCTTTTCTTTATATAATATTAATACGCAGATGAGTTTTAGATGAAACAAATGGTAGTCTCAAGACAAACTTTAATGCTTTCGTATGCTATTGTAAACTGCTAACACATTTTGTTTCAATTATCTACTCTTTAAAGAAAACACAGGTTTGAAATCTGTCACTACCTGGCTCCCTTCCCCTCTCAGATGTGCTTTTAATTGAGCTTTGACGTTTGACCATCTTGTGCAACTCTACCTTGACGTTAAAATAGAGTCGTAATTAACATTGCAGATGACAGCACTCGCTTCCTACCCTCATCTCTCGGAATGACAGCTTGAAACGGTGATCGAATTCAATTTCCATTAAAATCGATGAAGCTCTTAAGGGGAAAAAAAGAGCTTTCATCTCTTCGTCAGACCAAGGCGTCCTAAATTATCATAGCCATAAATCAACCTTCCATTTGCAGGGCACGTTTATTTCGAACTGCTAGGCGTACTGATCTCGATATCAGAGATCGAGTACACGAATTTCTTTTGTTTTGGACAGTTGAATGTAGTTAAAACGAAATATAATTTTCATAAATACATACAATATACAGGAAGTAATATTGGATATAGCCGACTTTGAGAGCATTTTTCTCGCCTCTCAAGAATGAGTATAGAATAGAATTCATTTATACAACTTGCTATTTACAGTATTTTATATGCATTAAATAAACATGTTCTTAACCTAGTTGTATAAATTACTTGGTACCATCTTTTACACTAGTTAGCTCAGCCTGCTTGGCACCCAGGTCTTCTAGCATTGCTGAGTAGTATAGTCACCACTCTGTCATCTAGTCTAGTTTGCTATCTGTTTCCCTTGTTGTCTCAGCATCTTTTCTTTTCCAATCTTCACTTTTCTCATTCACTTCTCTTTAGCTTTCCAAAACAGGTTCCCCATGTTTCTATTTCTACTTTCATTTTCCCCCGTAACCATTTTTATCAACTTCGCTTTGCATCTTTTCACATTTCTTCTCCTGTACTTTCTGTCTCCATACTGCTAGCTCTTTTCACTCCTACAGAATGTAAACTTTACTTTCTCTTTCTGGACATAATTCACATATTTCTACCCTGCTACTTCTTAGTCCCCTTAAGAACACTGAACACTATTTTCTAAAATCTACTACATTCCTATTTTCTAGACGCTATTTATCTGCCATTTCTATTTATTCCACCGCTTTAAAATGAATATATTATCCATATGAACATTTAACGAATTGAGGAAGTTTTATTCTCCCTACAACTGTCCATTTCGTGTGCAGTGACACTGTAACTATTAGGTAACAACATAAACAACCCGAGGTTTAGATGCTTGTGGTCATGTGATGGTTTTAGTTCTCAGGTCTGCCACCACTGATCTGCACCAATAGTGTTGCTGAGTACTAGTAGCGTCTTTACCACCATATTCATTTGTTTTACTGGCACCCATTTGATACTAAGATCTTCTGGGATACATCCGCACATCCGAAATTCAATATGAGAGTAGGTAACATTTAGATACTTCATTTCAGCTGAATTTCCATTAGATATGTAGTTTTGTAGTTTTTATTTCTTCAAACAGAATATTCCCAGCATGTACCAGAACAGACTTTTCTCAGACCATTACCGTTTTAACATTTTCACCTGTCATAAGTACAAAAGTTAATTTTCCTTTCATCTTATGTAACGATGTTTATGAAGTCAGTAAGGGACTTAACTTTCAAGGCAACACAATAGATAATTTGAAACTAACGAATTCTACTTAAATTTAATATGTCATTTATTTTTACTGCTAAAACAATTTTCTCAACACAACGTCAGTCATAATTTCATTAAACTTAGTATTATCTATCGAGGATGTTTTCAAAACTGCTGATTTAAAAAGAGTTGTGGAACATCTGTGAGCATTTTGTGTGATTGTACGTACGTTTGTGACCACGCGCACCTATAGGTGTTTCTGTCAATAGTTTTCAACAATAAATGGTCCTCACCACGAATAATCCTTTACAAAGAAAAATGTTAATATGGAATATTACATAAAAATGACATGTATATCTTGGATTTCCTAGAAATACTCGATTCAGTCTCATTTTTGGGGAGATACATTACATATAATTTCGTATAATGCGTAAATATAAGTCATAGAAAATTAAAAACTACAAAAAAGGCCTTTATCTTTAAACATACAATTTATTTCAGATAACTTTTTCTGTGGCATTATCCATATTCGAGATATTATCATTATTTGAATTTTTCGTACTTTGTTTTTCGCGTTACCTTATAAAGGATACTCCTGCCATCGATTTCATTTTCTGTGCACCCCTTGTACACATGACTAAATTTGCAATGAAAATATTTTTGCCCAGGTTTATTTCAAATGACATGGTGGTGGGTATGCAAATGCATACGATAGTGGGTAGATAGGTTCATATGAATGTAATATCGGAATAGGTGTCCCCCTGGTGATCAGAGAATTCGATACTAACAGTTGAGTGGTATTTTGCACTTGACGGTGTTGAAGTCAGTACTATTAAATGTGGATGGGTATTAAAGGTAATTTATCCGTTAAGGTAAACCGTATAGAACAGCGGTTGCCACAAGGCTCCCGGCACAAAGCTTAGAGTAAAAATTTTTTTCCTCCCTTTCTCGTCAATGCTGACGTTAGGAGGTACTTGGGTTCCCTCAAAGCGAGGGAGCCGAAGCATCTGACCTGAGATGAAATCAGGGCTGAGGGATCAGCCCAACGCCTGAGATGAATGATTGATGGAGCAATTGGTGTAATGATGGTGGGGGAAACCGGAGGACGCAGAGGAAACCCACTCCAGCACCATGTTGTCCATCACAAATCCCACTTTGCGGTCACCTGGAATCGAACCCGGACAGCCTAGGTGGAAACCAAGCGGTCTAACCACTCAGCTATGGCGCGGCCAAAATTAATTAATGTAGTTAATGAAAACTAACAGCATCTCGAGGCTGGCGGATACTTAATGAGCCCCAGTGGTTTGATTTTTATTTTTTTCTACAGATGTGGTCCAACATTTACAAGCGCTAAAGATATATTTACAAGGAAAATGAAAACTTATTTGGATTTGTTCCAGATTGTATTTTCCTTTCAAGTTAAAGCTTCAGACTAAAATATTTGTTCACTTCAAATATTTGAAGAAAATAATTAATAAAAGCCTTCCTGACATTCAGGAGGAAACTGAAAATTACTTGAATAACAAGTCGAGCCTTGCTGAAGAAATCAATGGCAGATTTTATTTAAGATTTATGGCAGATTTTCATTCCTGTAAAATCTAAAATCTTTTTTCTGTTGATATTATGGGTGCTAGATGTCCTGTTTCATCAACAATGACAAAGGATACAGCGGCTACTATGACTGCATGAGGACAAAGGACTAAAAGGACTCAAACGAAGTGGCGTTCCTACCACTGAATTTTGAAATAATATCCTAGAGTAAAAATGGTATATTTAAATCTTTGTGACCACTTACGTGTGTGAATCACTGCACCCAACAGCTAAATTCATTAAATCTAAATATCGATCTGAACTAACTGATGAATATTTAAGTGAACTTGTGCGAACTACGCTTATCAATTATCAGCCAGTTTTCAAAAACCTTATTCTTCTTCTTCTTCTTCTTCTTCTTCTTCTTCCTCTTCTTCTTCTTCACTTCATGGCATAGGCAATGAAGTGCCTGTTTCGCCTTCGAAGTCCTCCAGCCATCGTTTCCTGGGTCTGCCCACCGATCTCCTACCTTTAGGATGATACTGTAATATTTGTTTTGTAAGTCTATTATCTGGCATTCTTTCAACATGTTCCTTCCATTTTTGTTTGAGATCTTTTAACCTATCATTCATACTAAAAATGTCCAGCTCTTCTCTAATATTTTCATTTCTTATTAAGTCCCTCTTCGTGCATCCTTTCACACTTCTCAAGAATTTCATTTCTGAAGCCTGTATTTTACTCTGTTGCTTTTTAGTTAACGTCCAAGTCTCACTTCCGTATGTCAGTATACGTACAGCCATAACTTTGTAGAACTTTAATTTTGTTTCTTTACGTATTTTGTTTCTAAATGTTCTATTTATTGTTCCACACACTCTTTGAAATTTGCATACTTTATTGTAGACATCATATTCCTTGTCATAGCTAACATCAGTTCCCAAGTAGTTAAAATGGCTTACCCGTTCAACGCAACGATTATTTATAACTATTTTTGTTCTAATTGGCTCTTTCCCAATGAATGCCATTACCTCCGATTTTTATAAAATAAATTTTCATATTATATTGCTTAAAAAGTTCACTAAGTTTAAGAAAAACATTTTTGCAGGATAGACTCGCTATTTTGTATAATAACTATGTCGTCAGCAAACAATAAAATATTTAAGAAGTACTTCAAAAACCTATGAGCGAAAACTCGCTGGCCCTCTAGCTCAGCCAGAGCACCTGCCTGCTATGCTAGGGGTCCCGGGTTTGATTCCAGGCGGTGGGGGTAGGGATTGTTCTCCGAACAAGATAATTCATCTTCCCGAGAGTCTGGAAGTATGAATGAGAATGTGAATGTGTGCGTGATCAAATGATTAAAACCCAACGAATGCGAGTTAACACCTTCGATATGTTCTAAAGGAAAACGGCCGCCGATATGACCATTGCAGTTAAAGACGGGGTATACATGGAACAAATAAAAAGGAGCAAAACTGAACACTCTAAAAAGCACTTCTCAGAAGTAAAATCTCGTTCCTTCATGTGTACCTGAACAATAATGTACTGTGTAGTGTGAAAAATAAATGTTCCTTCATTTGTTATAAAATGAAAAATGTGTCTTAATTTTATAAACTACAATGTGGTTTGTTTTGAAATACCTTCACAAATTATCGGCTCCCAGACTGATAACAATCACTTACTGACTGTATTTCAGTTGATTTTTCCTGGTTATAAATACGGTCTTTATTGCATTTTTCTGTTACTTTTGTTGTTTCACTCCCTGGATAAGCGAAATTAGAATCTCTGTCCTTAGTAAGCGCAGCAGTTTTCACTCTGTAAACCCGACCTTAGCTATAACTAGCATATCCTTCCTTACACAGCTCTTTTAACACCACATTACACTTTATATTGTTCTAGCGCGAGGCTTTGGCTCGCCTCGTATAATTAACATAATAATGCATTAGTACCCGCTGTAATAGCGTTGTGTCTCTGGTTTACTATGGATGTAATGAACAGCGTCTCTGACTAATCACACTTCAAACCCTACAAAAGTCCACTGACACACTGACGTTACAGATCAAGATGACATTTTTTAAGTGAAAGTGGTACTTTGAAAATAAAAATGCAAGTGTCTGGCAAGAAACAATCATTTACAAATTAGAATAATTGACTTACAATTTTTGTATATCAAGTTTTAAAAATTGTAACTAGAGTGCTTAAAAATATGGAAATCTTACTTTTTGCAAATATTCCCCTTTTTCTTTGTGGGCACCTATTGTGGTAACTGTTGCCGAGTTTCTCTTCGCTTCATACAATCTTGATTGCATGTTATTTTTAATGTATGCAGCATTGTTCCTGCTCATTCGTCTCAAAAATGAACTGGTAAATAAGTGTATTAATATCATTAAGAAGGTGTCTTGATGCTATACAAAACTGTAATTCATACATTAGTGTCCTTGATTTCAGTGCAATTTCAAAGGTTGTAGCAAGCCCCTGATAGTCCCGCAACTTCTCCTACTCTCTCGCTCTGCATATTTGCAGAATTCTTAGGAGACGCTAACATTCTCAAGGTTAAGAAAAGAATATATAAAATGAGAAAATTAAATAATGAAGCAAAAAGTTACGCAAAACTAATGCATTTCCTAAACTGCGAAACTGATATATTAGCAATGTTCAAATACAGGGTGTATATAAATAAATATCAGGGTTTTAACTCTTTAGAATATTTATTACATTAAACTTACAGTTATAAATGATATGTCAAATGAAAACGCAACTCAAACAGTTTTGTTTGTTGGCATCATTGTGCATGTGCGTGCAATGTGTCTGCTGCAGTCCACTAGACAGCGGTAGTACCAAAGATGGCGACTAGTAAACAGAAAGCGTTTTGTGTTTTACAGTTTGGAAATACCGAATCTGTAGTTACTGTGCAACGTGCGTTGCTCATTAAGTTCGGTTGTGATCCTCCTAATGATAATAACATTTGTAGGTGGTATCATCAGTTTGAAGATACCGGCTGTCTTTGCAAAGGGAAAAGCACGGGACGACCAAGAGTAAGTGAAGAGACAGTTGAGCGAGTGAGAGTCGTTCACTCGTAGCCCAAAGAAATCAGTCCGGAAAGCTAGTCGTGAATTACCAGTTCTTGTGTCGACTGTTTGGAAAGTTGTTAGGAAACGCTTATGGCCATGTCCTTACCGTTTACAGTAATTACAGTCTCTAAATCCGACAGACCACGGATTACGTGCCAACTTCACAAACGACATGTTGTTTCATGACGATTACAAATTTTATGGACCTTGTTGTCTTCAGTTATGAATCGACATTTTACCTTAGTGGACATGTTAACACTCATAATGTGCGCATCTGTTGCTCAGAAAATCCTCACAATATGGTATAAATGAAACGAGATTATCCTAAATTGAATGTTTTTGTGCCGTATCCTGGTGTAAAGTTTGTGGGTCTTTCTTTTTAGCTGAACCTACTGAAACTATCACTTCTTACCTTGATACACTAGAGCAATGGCTCTTTCCTCGGTTGGAAGAAAATGAGGCAGAGAACTTCATTTTCCAGCAAGATTATGCGCCACCTCACTGGCATAACTAAGTACGCGATTGGTTGAACGTCACTGTATCCGAGCGCTGGATAGGCCGCAAGGGCCCTAATGACAGGGCTTGTTATGCATTGCCTCCACGTTCTCCTGATCTAACGCCATGCGATTTTTACTTTGGGGCTTCATCAAGGACCGTGTGTACGTGCCTCCAGCTGACCCCCCTGATTTAAGAAACCGGGTTGAAGCAGCGGTTGCTACAATTACTGAATACACTCTTATCAACGTTTGGGAAGAACTCGGCTATACAGTTTATGTGTGCCGTGTGACAAAAGATAGTCATATTGAACATTTATAAGGTTCTTGGTAAAACTGTAAGTTAAAAGTAATATATATATAATAGTTAACGCTCCGATATTTATTTACAGACACCCTGTATTTGTAATAATTCTTCTAAGTACGACACATTACGCACATTGTCACGCCGTAGCTGATGGTTAGATCGCTCGACGCAAACCAAGGCGGCCCGGGTTCAAACCCAGGCGACCTCATGTGAGATTTTAAGTGGACAACATGGCGCTGGGCTGAGTTTTCTCCGGGATCTCCAGATGTCCCCGCCATTTCATTCCACCAGGGCTTCATTTCATGCGGTGTATCGCGTGTAATAAAAGCGGGCATTTAACACTACAGAAACCAATAATTACAGCACAAAGAGTTTTGTCTTCACGTGAAAATTTTTCAGTTCCTAACCTTCAAAATAATAGCGACAACATATCTTTTCATGAAAGAGCCTAAGCATGTAAACAAACCATCATGGTTACTGCATAAGAAAAGGACATGGTCAAATGTATTAAAGCAATGCCTATTTGGCTGCAATAAATATATTTATTGTTAAAATGATAGCGATTCCTACAAGTGTTGCAAATACGCAAATCCAGAGAGTTGGTAAGCCAGGACATAAAGTCATAATTCCTTAATTATGTGAAACATGTTTTATATAACTTTTCCAGTTTACACAGTTTAAAGAAGAAGATATACCGGCAGCGTCCTTAGTTTATGTGGCGATGTAAACAAAGTGGGAAAATATATTACTCTGCCAGCGACTGTGATTGGAGGGAGTATTCGCGCAATTTTATGCAACATCTGGCAAAGATTTGAACTATCAACTTCTATGCAAAGTTTTTCTTTGAAGTTTTCGAATTCGAGTAGCTTGTGACTGAATGCTTACAACAATTACTTAAATATTGTATTTCTTCATACAACCCTCAATTATAAATTAAAAGTAAAGGCATGGGTCTTCCTGCGGAATAACAAAACTGAATAACTGTGTGTAGTCACTTCGTAATGATTTAAAAATTCTACTGGCATGCAAGTGAAAAAAATACTTCATGTACCTAATTGGAATCTGACAACGGATGAATTCATTATACGACTTCTGCTTCCTAATTTTTCTCCGATAATTCCTGCACCACAACAATATATTTTCACACTCAACAATTATATTTTTTCTGTTTCTTTTCACAAATGCAAAACCTGTGTTGCAAACAACGTTGTGGAACCCCGTTTTTCTAAAGATCGGAAAAGGGGATTATTTTTTACTGCTTTAAGTACTTTTGTAATTGTTGCGCCTCGTTTACTTGAAAGAAGCTATCGCGATAAGCTGCACCTTAAACAAATTCATCACATTCTTCTTACACAACTGGCTTCTTTCTTTTGCGATGTTTTCCAGGGTGGAAGGCCGGCCCGTTTTCACAACTTCACTTCAAGTGGGATTAATATTTGGCTTGGAAGCACCGGTTCATTCTGCCGACAAATTAACACCGTCTTCGATTGCTAAAGTCGTGTATTTTTCACACAACTTGTGAAGCACGTTCAATATAATTTGTCTTTCACCACTTTTTAACGATTTCCCTCTGTCAGGTATAATATTACACGGAGACAGCAATGTTGAAAACTGACTCTCTCACTCCCTTCCGCTTTGAAACTGCTCTTTACTTAATGCATACAAATTATGCTTACATCTACCAAATAAAATACTAATTAATTGCTGTCTGACTGTTGCATGTCTAATAATTTAAAATATTTTATATATTTTGCATTACATGTAAAGTGTTTAAAAGTAATATGTAAAAAGTTACAAGGCGAAAGAATCAATGTTGTCGCACACGCACACTTGCTTTTGTTTACATCGCCACATAAACTAAGGATGGCGTCGGTATAGTTGCGTGTAAGAAAGTGTGTCTTTGAATTACCTAAGAGATATTACTTTAAAAATAACGCTGATCTCTCTATCACATCAGTAATTTCTTTTTTCCTTTTAACATATTAAAGTATAGCCTAAAACTGTTGATTTAAAAACCACGCCTGTAACATTGATTTTAATTAAAATGAAGTAAATCAAAAATATATTCCAATTTATCGTTTTTACATTCAATACGATAACTCCCATAAAACTGTCACAAACACTGGAATCGCGTGTAGTCTTTTAAAAGCAGAAGAAAAAACAGAATTTTAAAATTGCAGGGTGGGTTGTTAAGGCATGTGATACTCTCGAAGTTTCTATAAGGGCACTAAAGTAAAACAAATTCTCATGTTTAATAATAATAATAATAATAATAATAATAATAATAATAATAATAATAATAATAATAATAATAATAATAATAATAATAATAATAATAATAATAATAATAATAATAATAATAATAATAATAATAATAATAATAATAATAATAATAATAATAATAATAATAATAATAATAATAATAATAATAATAATAATAATAATAATAATAATAATAATAATAATAATAATAATAATAATAATAATAATAATAATAATAATAATAATAATAATAATAATTAATAATAATAATAATAATAATAATAATAATAATAATAATAATAATAATAATAATAATAATAATAATAATAATAATAATAATAATAATAATAATAATAATAATAATAATAATAATAATAATAATAATAATAATAATAATAATAATAATAATAATAATAATAATAATAATAATAATAATAATAATAATAATAATAATAATAATAATAATAATAATAATAATAATAATAATAAATAACAACAACAACAACAACAATAATAATAATAATAATAATAATAATAATAACAATAATAATAATAATAATAATAATAATAATAATAATAATAATAATAATAATAATAATAATAATAATAATAATAATAATAATAATAATAATAATAATAATAATAATAATAATAATAATAATAATAATAATAATAATAATAATAATAATAATAATAATAATAATAATAATAATAATAATAATAATAATAATAATAATAATAATAATAATAATAATAATAATAATAATAATAATAATAATAATAATAATAATAATAATAATAATAATAATAATAATAATAATAATAATAATAATAATAATAATAATAATAATAATAATAATAATAATAATAATAATAATAATAATAATAATAATAATAATAATAATAATAATAATAATAATAATAATAATAATAATAATAATAATAATAATAATAATAATAATAATAATAATAATAATAATAATAATAATAATAATAATAATAATAATAATAATAATAATAATAATAATAATAATAATAATAATAATAATCATAATAATAATAATAATAAGGGGCGCCGGGGTAGCGCGCTGGTTTCGTTCGCGGCTCCCGTTCTAAGGGTCCCGAGTTCGATTCCCGGCTCTGGGGTTGGCGATTTTAAGTCGGCCCTATCCACGCCTTCACCTCTGTCTAGCACACGTGAAGTATCCCCTATGCCCAACGTGGTTCGGAGTCCACGGTAAAAACTGTAGGTCCTCTCACCTCACCGCCATCTTCACTATCACCCTATCATCGGAGGTAATGGACACCGCCCTCTGGGTGCCTCCACCTGAGAAATGGGTCCGGTCATCGCTTGGTGGGGTGAGGTTACCCCGAAGGCCAAGGTTGCCATGTGGGGAGCGTTAGTAACTAACTAACTATAATAATAATAATGATAATGATGATAATAACAATGATGATGATGATAATGATAATGATGATAATGATAATAATAATGATAATAATAATGATGATAATGATACTAATAATAATGATAATGATGATGATAATGATGAAGATGATGATGATAATAATAATAATAATAATAATAATAATAATAATAATAATAATGAGGACGACGATGATGATGATAATAATAATAATAATAATTACTCATGTGAAATTTGTAAACAAGGTATATCGTCAAGCTTACATTATATATCTTATTCTGTTCATGCGATATATTGCCTTAGAAAGTCAAGACAATTCAAAGTGGTTCATTTTTTAAAAGCATTATATTTGAACCAAAAGTACGATATCAAAATGTCAACCGGCAATAGGTCCGGTGAAACCAACAAACAATTTTACAAAGAAAGTTTGTGCTTGTACAGCATAAAACAAAAATAAAGACTAGAATGTATATTACATTTCATATTTGAATCAGGCAGTATTTACTCATGCAAAATGAAAAATATAAAGAAAATCCTTTGACACAATCTTGGATTTTTATGAAAAAAATATTCGTTACATTTTCGTAGAAATGATTTTGAAAGATTTTTGTACAAATAAAGAACTTAATTTTCTGCAAATAGTCTGTTAAGTTCTGTTCACTTTGAATGAGCTATGTATACCCTTTTGTAACTTTTAAAACAAAAGAGATGCATGAAAGTTAGAACTTAAACGATGTAGACCTTGTTTAACTATAGAGTTACGTAAATTTCTCTACAGCATTAGAGCATTCCAGATAATCCAGATTCCAGATATTCAGTGATACTTGCGGCTGCTACTACATATGACACCACAGGCGGTGACACTGATGATACATGAGATGAAGATGCAGCATCGGTGGAATGAGGTGGCGGGGGAAACCGGAGATACCAGAGAAACCCGCCCCAGTGCCAAGTTGTCCACCACAAATCCCACTTTGCGGTCGCTTGAACATATGTGATTGGATAAATGAACTTCAAATTGTTATTACAGCTGTACTTTAAATTCTGGTGTCTCCTTTTATTTTATTTCTGGTCTCATTAGACTGTTCAACCACTTAAGGCATCCTTTTGTACCCAACATTAGCTCCATTCCACTTTATGTTATTAGATACCGAGGTGAATATGAATATTTAAAGAGTTTTATAATAATCTGCAGTAACCGAAACTGCAAATGTTTACCCACTGGAAATGTGCAAGCGGCGCAGGCCAACAGGAATCCAATCTCTAAGGGATTGACCGTGCAAGCTTTGGGCACACCCAAGCGTGGGAGTTAGATTCTCTGAAGGCATTTGCCTCTTTTTTCAGCACCGCTATTGCACATCTGTTTCCAAACAAAGGAACGTTTGACCGCTGTTAGCCACACAGATCCGGAATAATTAAAACTCAAACCTAACTTGGCTTATTTGCAAAGCTACGGTTACAGTGCCTGCCATTACGAAAGAAAAGGCCACACACAAAATGCCAGGGTTCTTAAATACGACTGGCGATTAAGAGCGTACACAGAGTAATCAGAAAAAAGTCATTCCAGGAAACCTTTGAATTCCAGGAAAGCTTCCAAACTACACACGTAACAGAATTAACAGGAAACCAATGAATAGAGCCAGACTGAAAAAATGTAATGCTATAGCTGGGATTTCAACCACGGATCTCCCGGTTATAGTCCGGTTGCTCTTAACCATTGCACTACCATGGCAACATGCCAGCATGACATTAAATTGTTCAATTGACTCGTATTCTGTTCTCTAAACCACTAGAAGTTCTCACATAGAATGAGATACATACCTTTAGTGATATGCTATTTTTGAGTGCAATAAATATAGCGAACTAGTAGAAAATGGTCAAAGAAAACTTCAAGGAAAATGCTTATGGGACCTTTTAAGAGAATCAGAAGATGATGTACATTTATAAAATATATTTCAGAGAATATCCGCTCATACGTTAGAGAAATATATGACCCATGACAAAAGAGCGCAAGAAGTAAATATGGCAACATTGCAACCTATCAGAAATGAGTACTATTTAAGACATCGTCGAGGGAAATATTAGGACTAGGAGAAATTGAAGAGACAGACTTGAGACTTGAGAAGACTTGAGAATACCTAATTTAAGACGTAGGACCGATGCACAGAAGATTCTGCTATGGATACCGGAAGAAAGAGCAGAAGCCACCGAAAGAAGAACCCCAGGAGAGCCAGAGGATACAATCAGAGCAGAAAGATACAAATGATTATGTAGATAAGGAAAGATATAACCCAGATATCTGGAACTGATGAACCAGCTCCATCTACTGATGCCGATCACTTTAGGAGATGGATACCAGTAGGAGGAAGCTTTGGCTACCAGTTGCAGAAGAGGAAATTGAAAATTGTAGGAAACAGTCTTCGTAGAAACTTAGATTTTAATTATATTATTTCAGTAAGAATTAAGAAGTGAATTAAGAAGGACAGTTTTTAGATACATTAGATGAGTAAATTTGTAAGATTATTTAGAATCTAGTAGCTTGTAGGTTTAGTTAATTAAGGGTAGTAAATAGATAATATCTGCAAAATTTTCAAAAGATTTTATGTAATTTGATTTAAAAATAAATGAAGATGAAAATACTGTTTGCATAATAAAGCCTGATATGTATTTAACCGGGCTGTTAGACATGCAGATTTTATATTATATTATACCTTTCGTGGCGACTTACTATGCTGTAAGTTCTTAAATCCGAGATTCATAGTTTAACTACTATTGGGCATTGAAATTTTCAGTCTGACTGTACCTATCCAAACCTTGCGGTACAACCGGCTAGTGTGGAAGAATAATTTCCATCAACTGAACTAATAGGAAAACAATATTTTGTTTAATAATCGTACAACGGTTACTCCCAAACAGACAAACATTATGTCAAAACAAAGATGACGAGAATTTTCTATAAATTTCTATAAATGTCCCACCCAATGACATTGTAGAATTGTTTGTGTAAAATTACACTGACTATATAGTGACTCTCGTGAGTAGCCATTTAGTGAGTTGGTGAGTGCGTTTTGATGCGACTTCTAAAGCGGTTCTACAAGTGAATTTATGTCAAGAGTGTGTGACATTGTAACCTACTTGCTAGAGAATACAAAGGTCTTGTGTTTGATTCTCCAGTAAGTGAAGTGCACCGAAGAGGAGTCTATCTCTTGGGTACTTCATTATTTGAATATGTCTGGAAGAAAGTGAAGTAAAAGGGACTTGTACTAGTTCACATTAGTGAAGTGACAACGCGAACTAAGTGAAGTGATAATGGTAGTTGTTCTAGTTCACAATATGTATAAATTTATGCTTTCGGGTCCTCGACTTGCAAACTGATAAATATGGACATCATTTTCATAGGTGCTGGTTCTAAACATGGCATAAATATCTGTCTGGCTTAACGGTCTCATCTGTCTCTTGAAATAAAACAGCACGCGGACATAAACGTGTTTCCTGACATGCTACTAAATGCCAAATTACAGTGAAATTGCTATAGATAATTACCTATCAAATCGTGGCATGAAGTGCAGGTATCTCCATTTTCTGTGGTCCTGGTTGGCTTCCAGGGGTTCTCTCAATTAAGTTGGTAGTCCTTGACAGGCCTTGTGGTGACAGGCGATGTACCCGAAACATATTATAGGGTTTTGTGTTGGCATCATCATCGTTAGATACATAATGTTCGTTCAGGGCACTAACGTGTGCCCTAAATCATTTACATGCTTCCCATTCCCCTGGCAATTATTGTTATGCGTATGACATTTCAGCGAAAGGGTTGCATTTCAAATATGTAATTTTTAGTGTTGCGTAAACTGTTTGTAGGAAATACAGCTCGCGCTTCTGCGCATCTAATATATGGTTATAGTTCTGTTTGGGAGAAAGTGGATTGAATTTCGTTCAATAGTGAGCTCAGAGCTGTGAATGTTTAACGAGTTAGCTTTACAAATACTGCTACTTGAATTTCAAAGACACTCACTACTTTCTTTCTCTAACAGCAAACAAAGAAAACTAAATTAATTCTTTACATAATCAGCATGCAGCTGTTTTACTGAACTTATTGCATATTTATTAAAGAAAACACGCGATGTTCACCGCAGATCAATACATTTTCAGTTGCTGCCTTAGCATATTAGTCATTTTCAAATTATGTTCCTCAAAGACTTTTCTTCTGCTAAAATATCATTAGAATATATGCTTCTCTGTGCAAACGAAGTGGCTTCGAGATAATGTATGAGTCTCGCATTTGGAAGATCCCAGGTTCATTTCCGAGGACCATCCTCTCTAGCTCATGATTTTTTACTTGGGTTTCTTCCATAATTTCGATTTGGTTTCCTTCTCGTTTCCCAGGTATGCTTCTTGGTTTATATCTAGGTAGATTAAAATTATTTTAATTCCTATAAAAAAGCGAATGCCAAAATATTTAATAAATGTAACAAAAGAACTTATATACAGAAACGAAAATCACGATAAATAAATGAGAAACAATACTGATTCCAAAAGGAGTTAGAAGGGTGG